>PGWS01036176.1:0-34123 GCA_002896235.1 Cicer reticulatum | reverse complement strand
AAACATATTATCAAATTCAATTCACAATCCACACCAAAACACATCAAATTTCATCGGTATTAACTTAGAACATGTCAAATACGACGAACACAAATCAACATAACATAACACTCTAACACAACAAGTTTCCATTTACTCAAATTCATACATAATGAGTTTTAAATTCATTTTCCACGAAACATTCATCAAAATAACCAAAACCTAACTCTAAGATTTTACCCATAAAGCCTTAGAATCATTTTCCCCCAAACCAACACTTCAACCCTAACATTCCTTTCCACACAACCACAGATAAGTCCCTAATGCAAACTAAAAGTTTGGAAGGACCCTTACCTTAACGTTAGCTTTAACGTGCGTTTCCGGTACCGCAGAGTATAATTCCGGTAAAAATCTTCGCTCACAACGTCGTCTCCAAGTTGTTCCTAGCACCGTTAGTGTGGTAGTGAGCAACTTCCCTTCTATCTCTTCGCGAAACGGAAGGCTTAGATCTAGATGAAACGGGAAGGTTTGTGTTTGACGGGTTTTAAAAATCTCTAACGCCGTTTTCTTCGTTTTTCGATCAACGAGGAAGAGTGAAGTTAAGAAATCTTCTCTTTCACCCTCAACAAACCTTGGGTTTCTATTCTTGAAGAAAGGAAGCCAAGAAAAACGAAAATGGAGGAAAGAGGAATCTTGAGCGCGAGACAGGGAGAGGAAGATGAAAAATTTGATTTTCTTTCCTTTCTCTTTCTTTCCTTTGTTTTTCCTTTCTTCCTTTTTCCTTCTTTCCTTTTTATACCCTTTTCTTCCTTTTCATCCTTCTAATCCTTTCTTTTTCCCTCCAAACAAACATATGAAATATATAATATATATATATATAATATATATATATATATTATACTTATTAACATATTATATATATATATATAATATATAATAATATATATATATAATATTAATTTAAAACTTAACAAATATCTCAAAATATCTAGATATTTGTTAAATTACCATTTCACCACAACGCATAAAATTCTTCGTAAAGGATTCACCGTAGTTAATTTAATTTGCTTATCGATGAGTAATTCTAAACAGCTTCAAAATATCTTTTGAATCATATAAACTCCAAATATTATTAACTTTGGCTAAAAAGCCTTCGAGCCAAAATCCAAATACACAAAGATACATAATGTATACTTTAAAATTTATGGGGTCTTACATTATTGCACTCCCAATATAGGCTGGTGGTCTTATGTCGTAGGATTACATTATATTACATTTTTGTGTGTTCCCTAGCCTTCACTATAGTACATTTAGGGTTTTTAACCTTCTTCTTGCATGTCACAAAAAGCCTTGCGTTATGTGTCATTCTGAATTAAAATTTAGGTCATTTTCTTCCTTCTTAGGCTTATTCAAAATCCATTTAAGGATGTTAAAATCTTGTGCATCCAATAAGTTGTTTGTGTCATTTGATTAATAATTTAGGTCATTTTTCGTCCTCCGAGGCTTCATTCAAGTCCATTTAGGGCTTTTAAATAATCTTGTGCATCCAATAAGTGTGTTTTGTGCCATTAGATTAATATTTAGGTATTTTTCCGTCCTCAAATGTTTACTTAGGCTTATTCAAACTCCATTTACGGGTTTTTTAAAACAATCATGTGCGTCCATTAAGTTTGTTTATGTCCATTGGATAACATTGGATGAAGCTCATTTTCATCCTCCTTAGGCTTATTCTAATCCATTTAGGGTTTTTTAACAATCTTGTGCATACAATAAGTGTGTTAGTGTCATTAGATAACATTTAGGTCATTTTCTGTCTTCCTTAGGCTTTATTTCTAGTCCATTTAGGATTTTATAACCAATCTGTGCATCCAGAAAAGTGCGTTTGTGTCATTGGATTAACATTTAGGTCATTTTTCGTCCTCCACAGGCTTATTCAAATCCATTTAGGGTTTTTGGAATGAATTTGTGCATCCAATACAGTTGTTTGTTCATTAGATAAATAATTTTCAGGTCATTTTCGAATTCCTAAGGTTTATTGCTATGTACATTTAGGGGTTTTTAATGTCTATATGCAGACAATAAGTTATTTGTGTCATTGGATTAACATTTAGTTCATTTTTGTCCTCCGTATGCTTATTCACGTCCATATAGGGTTTTTATTTCGTGTGCATCCAATAAGTGAGTTTGTGTCATTGGATAACATTTATGTCATTTTATCCTTATTCGACTAATTTCTAACCCTGGTTTTAACCAATCTTGTGAATCCAATAGTGGTTTCGTGTATGCTATTAACATTTTAGGTCATTTTTTCCTCCTCCTAAGCTTATTCTAATCCAAATTAGGGTTTTTAACCAGTCTTGTGCATTCCAATAGCGTGTGTTTTTGTGTCATTGGATTAACATTTAGGTCATTTTCGTCTCTCCCTTGGCTTATTCTTTATTCCAATTTAGGGTGGTTTTTAACCAATCTTATGCATCCAATAGGTGTGTTTGTGTCTTTGGACTAACATTTAGTTCATTTTTTATATCTTCCCTTGTCTTATTCTCGTCCGTTTAGGATTTTTAACCATTCTTATGCATCGCAAAGTGCGTTTGTTTCATGAACTAAAATTTAAGGCCATTTTCTTCTTTCTTAGGCTTATTCAAGTCCATTTAGGGTTTTTAAACAATGGATGCATCATAAGTGTGTTTGTGTCATTGGATTAATATTTCGGTGTTTTTCATCCTCTCCTAGCTTACTCCACTCCATTTAGGGTTTTTAATCAATCATGTGCGTTCCATTTAAGTGCGTTTATATCATTGGATAAACATTTAGGTCATTTTCATCCTCTTTAGGCTTGTTCTAATCAATTTAAGGGTTTTTAGACAATCTGGTGCATCCAATAAGTTGTGTTATTGTCAATTAGATTAATATTTAGGTCATTTTCGACTTCCCTAGGCTTTTTCTAATACATTTAGGGTTTTTAATCAATCTAATACATTCCAATAATTGTGTTTTGTGTCATTGAGATTCCTAACATTTAGTTCATTCTTTGTCTCCCTACATTCTTATTCTTGTCCATTTAAGGGATTTTAAACACAACGTGTGCATCGAATAGGTGCGTTTGTGTCGTTGGATAAACATTTAGGTCATTTTCATCTTCCTTCGACACTAATTCTATCCTTTTAGGGTTTTTAACCAAATTCTTTGAATCCAAAAAAGTTCATCTATGTCATTTGTATTACATTTAGGATCATTTTTGTCATCCCATGGCTTACCTAATCCATCTAGGGTTTTAAACCAATGTTGTGCATCCCAATAAGTGGTCTTTGTGTCATTGGATCTAACATTTTAGGTCATTTTCTTTGTCTCTTGGCTTATTTTTGTCCATTTAGGGTTTTTAACAATCTTATGCATCCAATAGGTGTGTTTGTGTCTATTGGATTAACATTTAGGTCATTTTGTCTTCTCTAGGCTTATCTAGTCCGTTAGGGTTTTTAACCAATCTTGTGCATCAAAAAGTGCGTTTGTGTCAGTGGATGAAAATTTAGGTCATTTTCGTCCTCTTAGGGTTATTCAAAACAATCCATTTAGGGTTTTTAAAACAATCTTGTACATCATGTCAATAAGTGGTCAACCAATTGTGTCATTGGATTATATATAGGTCATTTTTGTCCTCCTAGGCTTATTCTTGTCCATTTAGGGTTTTTAAACAATCTTATGCATCCACATTAGTTTGTTTGTGTCATTGGTGCATTAATATTTCTTCTGTGTTTTGAACTTCGTCCTCTGTTAGGCTTATTCAAGTCCATTTAGGGTTTTTAAATAATCATGTGCGTCATTAACAACGTGCGTTTGTGTCATTTGGATAAAATCATTTTCAGGTCATGTTCGTCCTTCCGTCTAGGCTTATCTAGTCCATTTTTGGTTTTTAAACCAACCTTGTACATCCAATATGTGTTCGTCATTGGGATAACATTTAGGTCATTTTCGTCATTCTTTGACTTATTCTAGTCCATTTTGGGTTTTTAGCCAATTTGTGCATCCAATATTGTGTTTGTGTCATTGGATTCACATTTAGGCCAATTTCGTCCTCCCTGGCTTATTCTAGTCCATTTAGGGTTTTTAACCCATCTTCTATATCCGATCAATGCTTGTGTCTTGGATTAACATTTATCCCAAAGACTTATTCTGCTACAATTAGTGTATTGTGTCATTGGATACAATATTTCAGGTGATTATTCGGTCATTTTGTCCTTCCTAGTCTTATTCTATTTTAGGGTTTTTTAACCATTCGTGCATCCAATAGGTGTGTTTGTGTGTATTGGATTAACCTTTAGGTCAGTTTCATCATCCTCCCTCGATTTATTCTAGTCCATATTGGGATTTTTAACCTATCTGTGCATCGAATAAGTGTGTGTTTATGTCATTTGATTAACATTTAGTTCATTTTGGCTTCCCTAGGCTTTTCCAGTCCATTTAGGGTTTTTAACCTATCATGTGCATCCAAAAAGTGCGTTTGTGTCATTGGATTAACATATATGTCATTTTAGTCCTCTTTAGTTCATTTTTGTGTTCCCTAGCCTTATACTTGTCCATTTCGGGTTTTTAACCATTCTTGTGCATCCAATAAGTGTCTTTGTGTCATTGGATTAATATTTAGGTCTTTCCGTCCTCCCTAGGCTTATTAAACTCTATTTAGGGTTTTTAAACAATCATGTGCGTCCATTAAGTTTGTTTATGTCATTGGATAAACATTTAGGTCATTTTCATCCTGCTTAGGCTTATTCTAATCCATTTAGGGTTTTTAAACAATCTTGTGCATACAATAAGTGTGTTAGTGTCATTAGATTAATATTTAGGTCATTTTCGACTTCCTTTGGCTTATTTCAGTCCATTTAGGATTTTAAACCAATCTTGTGCATCCAAAAATAACGTTTGTGTCATTGGATTAACATCTAGGTCATTTTAGTCTTCCACGGGCTTATTTAAATCCATTTTAGGGTTTTTTAAACAATTTTATGCATCCAATAAGTGTGTTTGTGTCATTAGATAAATATTTAGGTCATTTTCGACTTCCTAGGGGTTTATTCTAATACATTTAGGGTTTTTAATCATCTAATGCATCCAATAAGTGTATTGTGTCATTGGATTTAACATTTAGTTCATTTTGTAGGAAATTATGGGCCTCTATTTGTTAAAAAATATATGAGAAAAGTATTTACTAATCTTACAAGATTACTAATCAAGATATAACAATAATCGGTTGCGGAATTTATTCAGGATTAAAGATTCACAGTTGCATGAATTATCAATATAAGAGTACAGATACAATGCTTATTCAGAATATTAATCAATACAGAAATTCACCAATTTAAACATTCAAGAATAAGCATTCAAGCAATATCAAAATAAAGAGAAAGGATAAGAAAAACGTGCACCAAGATTTATACTGGTTCGGCTATCAGTTTGATAGCCTACATCCAGTCCTATAATCTAAACCAGATTTCAGCCTTTCCAATAGAATTGACTTTAGTACGTTTTACAGATTGTCCACCTCACACATGGCCTATCTATCCAACTCACTCGCTTCTATTACTATGCCACGTTATCCCTGGAGTTACTCGCCAAACTCTCACGAGATCAAGATGAGACTTCTTCTTGATGAACACACGCACCAACAAAGATAGTCACTAGTTTACACCACATGATTTCCAGAACTTTCTTTACAGATTGTTTTTACAGAAAAGAATAAAAGCGGACAAATGATGATGACTTAATCACAATATGAATTTCACACAAAGAGGATTTGCCAAATGATTATTTTGTGCGATGAACATAATTGTTTCAAATGTAGTGTATTGGTTGTTAGAAAATGTGTAACAGTTATTAGAAAATGTGATTGAATCAGCTTATATATATATTCAGAAAAACATCAGGTCAATCGAGTGCCCAATCGATTATCGTTCTTCTTGTTTTTCTTGAATCTTGAAAATATAAGCATGAATAGATTTGCCAATCGATTCTTTTAATGCATAACTCAGAAATTGATAATAGGAGTATATCAGAATCAATTGAGTAATCGATTAAAGGTGTTTTGTTCAAACAAAGAGATCAAAACAATCGATTGCTCAGTCGACGTATATTCATAGTCCTAATCGATTTGGCAATGAGCTGAATTCTTCCTGTAACTCAAACATTTACCTTCAATCGATTCGTCAATCGATTGTGCTGGTCACAGTGACTCAGACATTTATTTCAATCGATTTGCCAATCGATTGTGCTGGTCACAGTGACTCGGACATTTACTTCAATCGATTTTTCCAATCGATTGTGCTTGTTACAGAACCTCAGCTATTTGGTCAAAATCAATGTGCCCAATCGATTATTCAATGTTTTTCTGATAAATGATTAACTTCAATCGATTGTCACAAAACTTGTTGTTTAAGAAATCTAATTCAATTGATGTCCCAATCGATTTGATTGATCACAGAACTTATTCCTGATGAAAAACGTTTTCACAATCGATTTGCCAATCGATTGATTCAGTAAGTGGTTGGTTCTGTGAATCACAAAATCGATTACTCAATTGATGTCCCAATCGATTGTCCAATTGATTGGATTAAGCCCAGAACTCAGATCTCACTAAAAGACTTTAAGTAATCGATTTCCCAATCGATTACTTAGTAAAAAACTTTTGTTCTGAGTCAGACAATCGATTGCCCAATTGATTCATCAATTGACTTATCAGTTGATTGATTTACTTTCTTTGGCAAATACTTAAGTATGAAAACACAGTGATTAGTCTACTAAAACAACTACTATGACACCTAATCACACTATACATATTTACATCTTTCTCAAGCACATCCTCCAATTTATGTAGATTCCTTGAGTTCCAAGCTTTTGTTCCAAGTGTATAGTGTTTGCTTGTTTGCCTGAAATGTTTCTCAATTCAAATCATTAGATCAATCAAATACTTCATATGTATTGTAGGTTTGGGAATTAAATCAAAAACATGATCATGGAAGCTCATGACTTACAAAACTCCCCCTTTTTGATTTAAAGACAAACACACAGTTTAACCTTGAGATTATTTTAGAATCTCCCTCTAAATTTTAGAGTTTATGATACATTTCAACAACATAACCACAAGCTATTCGCATTCATTAATCAGAGTATTATAGCTTATACAAAATTTGGTATCAGAATATAAACAAGGTACATTATTATGTATCATAGTGCATTATGTATCAGACATGGGCAATATCACATAGACTGCTGTATTATCCTCAACAAGTGTCTCCTCACCATGAGGTTCCACACTTTCTAGATTGGTAGGTTTTGGTTCTTCAGCTCCTTGTCCGCCAATTTCAACAATGTCTTCAAAAGATATTTTGAGACCCAAGTGCTCTTGGATGGCAACAACATCTTGAACCACTGAATTTAAGGTAGCTTGGAGTTCCTTAAGAGAGGCTTCCACCCTTGCATTGTGGGCAGCCTGAGATTCCATCAGCTCCAGCAGCTTAGCCAAAAGCTTAGATTGTGCTTCAGTTGGCTAAGTTGGTTCAGCACTTGGTTGTGCTTGATCAACACTTGGTTGTATCCTTGTCCAAATGCCATTGATCCTTTTCAATTCCATCTGGTTTACAATGGATTCACCAAAAGTTAGAGTGGTCTTAATTGATTCTTCATTGACACAAGAAACCTTGAAGTGCCTCAGAATCTTTGTAACCAATTGAGGGTAGTAGGGGAGCAGTAGCTTGCCTTGTGTTGATTCAACCATGTTCATCAACACAATCCAAGCCCGGCTCATCTTGAACTCCTTGTACAGGCCCCAAAGCAGGATGATATCCAGCCTATGTACAACGGCGTGATTTTCCAGATCGAGGTAATAACATCCGTGTTAGCACATACATTAGCATACGATGATGAACCTTCATCTGTCCAGTTGGAAGGGAGACTTTCTCAACAAAACCTTCCATCATCAGGTCCTGAATAGCCGTATGCCTATCCACTAATGATTCCCAAGCGTCATCAGTTTAATCAGGATCTGTTCTTCCATCAATGGCTGCTCCAAAGAATGGTAATTGTAAGACCCATAGTTTTAAAGTATACTTTATGTATTTTAGTGTATTTTGGTATTGACTCGGAGGCTTTTTAGCCAAAGTTATTAATATATTGGAGTTTATATGACCAAAAAGATATTTTGATGCCAATTAGAATTACTCGTCGATGAGTAAATTAAATTAACTGCGGTGAATCTTTTACAAAGAATTTAATGCGTTATGGGTGAAATGGTAATTTAACAAATATCTAGTTATTTTGAGATATTTGTTAATTATAATTAATATATATATAATGAATATTATGTTGGGAGGGAAAGGAAAAAGGAAGGAAAAGAAGAAAGAAAAGGAAATAGAAAGAAAAGAAAATAAAAGGAAGGAAGGAAAAGCAAAGGAAAAACATTTGTGTATGATTTTGAGTAAATGAAATTTGATGTGTTTGAGTGGTATGTTGTGATGATTTGTGTTAATCGCGTTTGACGTGTTCATAATTGATGCTTATGAAATTCGAGACGTGAATTGGTGTGAATTGTGATTTGTTTTGGATAATATGTTTGAGTTGTTTTGGTGTGGGAATTTGAAAACCATTAGGGTTAAACGATTATTAAGAATGGGGAATCTCTTAATATCTTGTTTACTTAATGTGTGTTTGCGAAAATCGTTTAAGTTAAACGAGTATTAAGAATGGGGAATCTCTTAATGTCTTGTTTACTTAATGTGTGTTTGTGAAAATCGTTTAAGTTAAACGAGTATTAAGAATGGGGAATCTCTTAATGTCTTGTTTACTTAATGTGTGTTTGGGAAGGTCGTTTAAGTTAAATGAGTATTAAGAATGGGGAATCTCTTAATGTCTTGTTTACTTAATGTTTGTTGTGAAAATCGTTTAAGTTAAATGAGTATTAAAAATGGGGAATCTTTTAATATCTGCATTTGCTTAACGATTGTTGTGGATGGAGTCAGTGTATGCTCATGCATTTCATTTTGGTAAATCGTGCTCACCCGTGATAGGTGGCACCTGGGTAAACAGTACTGACCCGTGATAGGCGGTACATTTACGATTTACGTTTTTGGTAAATTGTGCTGACCCGTGATAGGTGGCACCTCGGTAAATAGTACTTTGGCCTGTGATAGGCGGTACGTTTACGATTTACGTTTTTGGTAAATTGTGTTGATCCGTGATAAGTGGCACCTTGGTAAATAGTACTTTGACCTGTGATAGGTGGTACGTTTACGATTTATGCTTTTTCTTTTAGTAAATCGTGTTGACCCGTGATAGGTCGCACCTCGGTAAACAGTACTGACCCGTGATAGGTGGTACGTTTACGATTTACGCTTTTTAGTAAATCGTGCTGACCCGTGATAGGTGGCACCTCGGTAAACATTACTGACCCGTGATAGGTGGTACGTTTACGATTTACGCTTTTTAGTAAATCGTGCTGACCCGTGATAGGTGGCACCACGATAATTGGTACTTTGGCCTGCGATAGGCGATACAATTATGATTTACGGCCCTTCGAGGAGGGTTTTGGTTTGGGATTCCGAGTCCATGTATTTTGGCATATACGCATCGCATTAGGGTGCTTGGCACGCGAGTCGTGTTTGATTCAAGTTTATGATTGAGTGTTTTGAATTTGAGTTGTCGTGGTAATTGTGTTTAAATTGCTAAGTGTTATGTATTGATTATTGTGTGTAAGTGTGATGGATTGCAAAATTATTTCGAAACCCAATTTGTCGTGGTGATCGTGTGGGAATTGCTAAGTGTTAAGATGTGGAATTGTGTATGAATGTGATTGAGTTAGTTTATGTATTTTTGGAAGAATATGCAGGGAAATCAATTTCCCAATCGATTGGATGACTTACAGGGACTTCGCTAATTTGACATAATTGATTTGCCAATCGATTTTATAATATGTTTTTTAAAACCATTCAAGAAATCGATTTGGCCATACAGGAACTCAGCAAAACTGACAAAATCGATTTGGAAATCGATTGGCATTAATACAGGGCTCAGTTATTCATTCAATCGATTTCCCAATTGATTGAATTAAGCCCAGAGTTCAAATTTCACTAAAAACCTTCAGGAAATCGATTGGCTTAGTAAAAATTTCTTATTTTGAGTTAGATAATCGATTGCTCAATTGATTTATCAATGTTTTGGTCAGTTATGTATTACTTGATGGATTGAGAACTTTGTTTTGATTTCATTTTTATTTGGCAAGTGTTATATGAACTTTTAAGCATATGGAAAACCCTTTTAAGGTTCATGCTATGTTGAAAGGTTATTTTGTGCATTTAAAAACATAAATGGTATGTGTTAATTGTTAATTTCGGTTGGTGGCCCTTTACAACTATTGTGGAAATCTGGGCTTTGCCCACAGATGAGAACCAGGACTATCCTACCGGTTCGTACCTCGTGGATGGGAATGTAGAGGGGAATGCCTAACTGGAGCTATGTTAGGAGGATCTTACGGGGCGCGTGGAGATCACTTAGGGCGTTTACTTTGTTTTGGAGAATGATCAGATTAGGTTGACATAGAGGGAACATACGTCTTTCTTTTGAATTGTAATTATTTTAAAATGGAAGACTGTACCTATACTAATATTGTCAGCTTGACATGTTATTTTCGATGGGTTACATGTACCATCTTTTGATGTCTAAATATTTTGGATTCGTATTTTGAGAAACTTTTCCGCTGCTTGTAAATTATAATGACTTAATTACTTATCCAAAGGTATTACCTTATTTATTTCTTTGTTTTTATGAATTTGTTTCAAAAAAAAAAAAAATACACCCTCGCTTTGAAAATCGGGGGGTTACATTTGTGGTATCAGAGCTTTGGTTTGGTTTTCTTTGGGGGCTGTGGAGCCTTTGGTTATAGATTGTAGGTCAACCTGTAGGTTAGGAGTTGTTATCTGATCATGCGTCGGTTTAGGTGGTTTGAGTTGTTAGATCCGCAATATTTATTATGTGTTGATGTGGTCGGAAGTTAGTTTAAAATTATTTGAAGTAGTGTTAAGACTCTACTTGATGATGGTTTTATAGGAAAACCATGCCGCCAAGAAGGAATGACGCTCCGAGAGCCAATGCTAATAGGGATGATCGAATGGCGGAGGCTATGAATAACATGGCTGCTTCTGTTGCTGCACAGACTGCTGCCAAGACTCAACGTGATCTTGAAAAGAGGGAAAGAGAGATCCGTGCTGCAGATTCAAGAGGATTAGAAGACTTTCGTCGTTACAATCCTCCCAAGTTTAAGGGGGATGACAATTCAGAGAAAGCGGATCAATGGATCCAAGAAGTGGAGAAGATCTTCGAAATGATTAACTGTCACGCGGGAGTGAAGGTCAACTATGCCACTTATATGCTATTGTGGGATGCTGAGTACTGGTGGAGGAGTGCAAGGTTATTGATGGGATCAGCTCACGAGGAGTACAAGGACTAAATTGGGTGATGATTTTCTAAAACTTCATCAGGGGAACATGACCGTGGGCAAATATGCTGCTAAGTTTGAATCGCTATCGAGGCATTTCATGTTTTTCTGTGAAGAGATTGATGAACCATTCATGTGTCATCGTTTCCAACACGGACTAAAGTATGAGATTCAAGACTTTGTCTTACCCTTGGGAATTCAACGTTTCCAAGCGCTTGTAGAAAAATGTAGAGAAGTGGAGGATATGAAAAATAAGAGGGCTAGTCGAGGAGGGAATTTTAATTCAGGAGGCCCTAGTCGGGTGAATTATCAGAACAAGGGAAAGCAAGTTGCTAAACCTTATAATCGACCACAAAATAACAACGGTGGGCAGAATCGCCCAGGGAACCAGAATTTCGGAAGACAATTGGGACAAGTACTTCGATGTTTTCGGTGTGGGGAAGAGGGACATTATGCTAGTGCTTGTACATCTAATATTCTCACCTACTACAATTGTGAAAAGCCAGGGCACATGGCAAGGGATTGCACGACCCCGAAGGTGGAACCAGTTGTGAATGTAACTAGGGATACTCGTCCTATCGCTAGAGGACGCGTTTATTGCGTGAGTGCTGAAGCTAGAAATCCATCTGGCAATCTGATTCAACGTGACTGTGAGATTGCAGGTAACACTCTAATTGCACTTTTTGATTCTGGGGCAACCCATTCCTTCATTGCTATGGATTGTGTGAATCGTTTGAAGTTATCTGTGTCGCCTCTACCTTTTGATTTGGCTGTTTCTACACCTGCTAAGACTTTGACAGTAAATTCTGCATGTTTACATTGTCAAGTAACTATACAAAATAGAGATTTCTTGATTAATTTGATTTTTTTTACCTCTACAATCGCTCAAGGTCATTCTCGGTATGGATTGGGTGTCGTATCATTACGTGATCTTGGATTGTGCTCGTAAATTGGTTCTTTTCCCCGAACCAGGAGTTGTTAAGTATCTAGCCGCTAACAAACTCTGAGTGTCGCTAAGAGAAGGGACTCATGAGTTTTTGTCCCTGGCTAATGTGGAGGCAAAGATAAATGTGAACATAGAAGATGTGATGCTTGTCAATGAATAACGGACGTATTTTCCAACGGAAATAACAGGATTGCCACCAGTAAGAGAAGTGGAATTTTTCATTGATTTGCACCCAGGAACGGGAACCAATTTCAATTGCGCCGTATCGAATGTCGCCATTGGAATCAAATGAGCTCAAAAGCCAAATTGAAGATTTGTTGGAGAAAGAAATTTATTAGACCAAGTGTATCACCATGGGGAGCTCCAGTTTTGCTAGTTAAGAAGAAGGACGGAAGCTCGCGCTTATGTGTGAATTATAGACAACTTAATAAGGCAACTATTAAGAATCGTTATCCTTTGCCACGCATCAATGATTTAATGGATCAATTGAGAGGGGCCGCGATATTTTCGAAGATTGACTTGAAGTCGGGTTACCACAGATTCGAGTAAGGGAATGAGATATTCAGAAAACGCTTTCAGAACCCGTTACGGACATTATGAACTATCTCGTTATGCCGTTTGGGGTTACCAATGCACCAGCAATTTTCATGGACTACATGAACAAAATCTTTAATCCATTCCTTGATAAATTTGTTGTGGTATTCATTGATGATATATTAATTTATTCAAGAACTGAAGAAGAGCATGGAGAACATTTACGTCAAGTTCTTGAGATTTTACGCGAGAAGCGATTGTATGCCAATCTGTCGAAGTGTGAGTTTTGGCTAGAGAAAGTGAATTTCTTAGGACATGTGATAACCAAGGAAGGAATCGTTGTAGATCCGGCTAAGATTGAGGCGGTTCTTGCTTGGAAACAGCCTCAGACTGTCACTGACATATGAAGTTTTGTAGGATTGGCAGGGTACTACAGGAGGTTTATTGAAGGTTTTGCTAAGATTGTGGCTCCACTGACACAACTTACCAAAAAAGATCAATCGTTCGCATGGACGGAGAAGTGTGAGGAAAATTTTCAGTTACTAAAGAGAAAATTGACGACCTCACCAGTATTGGTATTACCGCAATCAGAAGAACCCTATGAAGTTTATTGTGATGCATCTCACCAAGGTTTGGGATGCGTTCTGATGCAACACAAGAAAGTTGTGGCTTATGCCTCAAGACAATTGAAGATTCATGAGAGAAACTATCCTACTCATGATTTGGAGCTTGCTGTTGTTGTCTTTGCATTGAAGATCTGGAGGCACTATTTATATGGGTGCACGTTCACTGTAACACCCCGTTTTTCAAAGCGAGGGTATATTTTTTTTTTCAAAAGAAATTAAAATAAAACAAAGTAAAACAAATGAGGAAATGTCTTTGGATAGATAATTGAGTCATTACAATTTATGCAGCGGAAAAGTTTCTCCAATTATAAATCCAAAACATTTACACAACATCAATTGGTACATGGAACCCATCCAAAGATGATATCAAACTGATAATATTTGTATAAGTACAGTTTTCCAAACTAAAAAAACTTCAAACCAAAAAGAAGGACCCCTAGTCCCTATACATCATCCTAATCTGATCATCCTACCAAAAAGCTATACACCCAGAGTAATCTCCACGCGCCCCATGAGATCCTCCTAACGTAACAGCAGTCAAGCGTTCCCATCTCCATCCCTGTCCGTAGGGTACGAACTGGTAGGGCCGTCCTGACTCTCATCTGAGGGCAAAGCCCAGATTTCCACAATAGTGTAAAGGGTCACCAACCAGAAAATAACAGTTAACACATAGCAATTAAGTTTTTGAATGCTCAAAACAACCTTTCAACTAAGCATGCACCTTAACAGGATTTTCAATATGCGAAAAGTTCATACAGTACATTGCCAATGAAAATGAAGGTAAAATGCAGTTCTCGATCTCCTAATTAACTCATAATAAAACAAGACATGGATAGATTCATGAGCAATAAATCATACAACTAAGACTGAGGATTTCCACTGAGCCAATCGATTGGGCAATCGATTGGGGTGAAGATTTTTAATGAAAATAGAATCCTGGGCTGAATCAATCGATTTGGCAATCGATTGACAGGATAATCGGAGCCCCTGACTTAATACCAATCGATTTCCAAATCGATTTCCTGAAGGTTTTTAGTGAAATTTTGAACTCTGGCTTGATTCAATCGATTGACAGGATAGCTGAGCCCCTGACTTAAGGGCCAATCGATTGGGCAATCAATTTCGTAAGGGATTTTTCGAAAACTGATTACAAAATTGATTGGCTAATCGATTTTGTTCATTTGGCCAAGCCCCTGACTTCCATCCAATCGATTGGGAAATCGATTTCCCTGATCATTTTTCCAAAAATTCATGAATTAACCTAAGTCATTCCTAATCAAGTTCACAACTTAACACTTAGCAATTTCTACGCGATTACCACGGCAATTGGGATCTCGATAACCATCTTACTTACACACAATAATCAACACACAACACTTAGCATTTTCAACGCAATTAACACGATAATTCAAATTCAAATCACTCAATCATAAAACTCAATCAAACACGACTCGTGTGCCAAGCACCCTAATGCAATGCGTATATGCCAAAATGCATGGACTCGGAATTCCAAACCAAAACCCTCCTCGAAGGGCCGTAAATCATAATTGTACCGCCTATCGCAGGCCAAAGTACCAATTACCGAGGTGCCACCTATCACGGTCAGCACGATTTACTAAAATGCGTAAATCATAAAACGTACCACCTATCACGGGTCAGTACAGTTTACCGAGGTGTCACCTATCACGGGTCAACACGATTTACTAAAAGAAAAGCGGGAATCGTAAACGTACCGCCTATCATAGACCAGTACTGTTTACCTAGGTGCCACCTATCACGGGTCAGCACAATTCACCAAAAATGTAAATCGTAAATGTACCACCTATCACGGGTCAGTACAGTTTACCAAGGTGTCACCTATCACGGGTCAACACGATTTACTAAATAGTAACTCGTAAACGTACCACCTATCACGGGTCAGTACAGTTTACCAAGGTGTCACCTATCACGGGTCAACACGAATTACTAAATAGTAAATCGTAAACGTACAACCTATCACGGTCAGTACAGTTTACCAAGGTGTCACCTATCACGGGTCGACACAAATTTACCAAATGAAATGCATGAGCATACACAGACTCCATTCACAACAATCGTTAAGCAAATGCAGATATTAAAAGATTCCCCATTTTTAATACCCATTTAACTTAAACGACCTTCAAACAACATTAATTAAATAAGTCATTAAGAGATTCCCCGTTCTTAATACCGATTTAACTTAATGATTTTCAAAACAAAACGTTAAGCAAACAGTCATATTAAGAGATTCCCCATTCTTAATATACTTTTGACTTAAACGATTTTCTCGCAAAACATTCAGTAAACGAGTCATTAAGAGATTCCCCATTCTTAATACTCATTTACCGAAACGATTTTCAAAAACGATAGTTAAGTAACCGAGACATTAAGAGATTCCCCATTCTCAATGCCCAGTTAACTTAAACATTTTCCTCAAATACACACTAAGTAAACCGAGGTATTAAAAGATTCCCCGTTTTTAATACTCGTTTAACTCTAATGGTTTTCAAATTCCACAGAAACAAATTCAAACATACTTTCACATTCAAACCATAATTCACAACAACCACACCAATTAACATACATCAAGTACGAACACACCAAATACAACGAACACAAATCACGCAACATAACACCCAGATACATCAAATTTCATTTACCACGAAACATTCATCACTATAAACAAAACCTAACTCTAAGGTTTTTACCCATAACGCACTAGTTTCGTTTTTCCCCAAATCGATACATTTAACCCTAACAAATTCCTTCCCACACAACTACAGATAAGTCCCTAATGCAAGCTAGGAGTTTGGAAGGAGCCCTTACCTCAACGTCAGCTTTATCGTGCGTTTCCGGTACCGCGAGAAATTCCGGTAAAATCTCCGCTCGCAACGCCGCTTCCAAATTAGTGCACTAGCACCGTAGCACGGAGGTGAGCAACTTTCCCTTCTATCTCTTCGAGAAATGAGGTTTTGGATCTAGAAGAAACGGAGGGGTTTGTGTTTGGATCTCAAAAACCGTTTTTCTTCGTTTTCGAATCAAAGAGGAAGAGTGGAGTTACGAAAAACCTTGGTCTAACTCTCACCCAACCTTGGGTCACTAGCTTTGAAGAAAAGGAAGCAACGAAAAACGAAAAATGGAGGAGGATGGAATTTTTTGTTTAAGCTCACGTGAGATGTTCAGAGGAAGGGGATGGAATTTGAGATTTTCCTTCCTTTCTATTTCTTTCCTTTGTTTTTTTTTTTTCTCTTTTTTCCTTCCTTCCTTTATATACTATTTCTTTTCCTTTTCCTTCCTTCTAGTTTTCCTTTCTTTTTTCCCTCCAAACAAACATATATAAATTAATAAAATAAACTTAACAAATATCTCAAATCTAGGATATTTATTAAATTACCGTTTCACCCGAAACGCCTTAAATCTCCGTAAAGGATTTTTCCGCAGTTAAATTCAATTTTATTATCGACGAGAAATTCTCATTGGCATTGAAATATCTTTTTGATTATAAAACTCCAAAATATTATTAACTTTGGCTTAAAAGCCTCCGAGCCAAAATCCAAAATATACCAAAAATACAAAAAAGGGTAGAAGGGAAAGTTGCGCACCACCACGCTACGGTGCTAGTGAACCAACTTTGTAAGCGACGTCGCGAGCGGATATTTTACCGGATTTACTCGTGGTACCTTAATTGCACATTAAAGCTGACGTTAAGGTTAGGGCTCCTTCCAAACTTTTAGTTTCCATTTAGGGACTTATCTGTGATTGTGTGGAAAAGAATTTTGTTAGGGTTAGAGTGTTGACTTGGGGAAAAATGAATCTAAGGCTTTATGGGTAAAATCTTAGAGTTAGGTTTTGGTGTTATTGATGAATGTTTCGTGGAAAATGACTTTAACTCATTTGTGTATGATTTTGAGTAAATGAAATTTGATGTGTTTGAGTGGTATGTTGTGATGATTTGTGTTAATCGCGTTTGACGTGTTCATAATTGATGCTTATGAAATTCGAGTCGTGATTTGGTTTTGGATAATATGTTTGAGTTGTTTTGTGTGGAATTTGAAAACCATTAGGATTAAACGAGTATTAAGAATGGGGAATCTCTTAATATCGTGTTTCCTTAATGTGTGTTTGCGAAAATCGTTTAAGTTAAACGAGTATTAAGAATGGGGAATCTCTTAATGTCTTGTTTACTTAATGTGTGTATGTGAAAATCGTTTAAGTTAAACGAGTATTAAGAATCGGGAATCTCTTAATGTCTTGTTTACTTAATGTATGTTGTGAAAATCGTTTAAGTTAAATGAGTATTAAAAAATGGGATCTTTTAATATCTGCATTTGCTTAACGATTTGTTGTGGATGGAGTCAGTGTATGCTCATGCATTTCATTTTTGTAAATCGTGCTGACCCGTGATAGGTGGCACATCGGTAAACAGTACTGACCCGTGATAGGGTGTACGTTTACGATTTACGTTTTTGGTAAATTGTGCTGACCCGTGATAGGTGGCACCTCGGTAAATAGTACTTTGGCCTGTGATAGGCGGTACGTTTACGATTTACGTTTTTGGTAAATTGTGCTGACCCGTGATAGGTGGCACCTCGGTAAATAGTACTTTGGCGTGTGATAGGCGGTACGTTTACGATTTACGCTTTTTCTTTTATTAAATCGTGTTGACCCGTGATAGGTGGCACCTCGGTAAACAGTACTGACCTGTGATAGGTGGTACGTTTACGATTTACGCTTTTTAGTAAATCGTGCTGACCCGTGATAGGTAGCACCTCGGTAATTGGTACTTTGGCCTGCGATAGGCGGTACAATTATGATTTACGGCACTTCGAGGAGGGTTTTAGTTTAGGATTCCGAGTCCATGCATTTTGGCTTATACGCATCGCATTAGGGTGCTTGGCACGCGAGTCGTGTTTGATTCAAGTTTATGATTAAGTGTTTTGAATTTGAGTTGTCGTGGTAATTGTGTTGAAATTGCTAAGTGTTATGTATTGATTATTGTGTGTAAGTGTGATGGATTGCAAAATTATTTCGAAACCCAATTTGTCGTGGTGATCGTGTGGGAATTGCTAAGTGTTAAGATGTAGAATTGTGTATGAATGTGATCGAGTTAGTTTGTGTATTTTTGGAAGAATATGCAGGGAAATCGATTTCCCAATCGATTGGATGAGTTACAAGGACTTCGCTAATTTGATATAATCGATTTGCCAATCGATTTTATAATATGTTTTTCAAAACCATTCAAGAAATCGATTGGCATTAATACAGGGGCTCAGTTATTCATTCAATCGATTTCCCAATCGATTGAATTAAGCCCAGAGTTCAAATTTCACTAAAAACCTTCAGGAAATCGATTTGGAAATCGATTGGCTTAGTAGAAATTCTTATTTTGAGTTAGATAATCGATTGCTCAATTGATTTATCAATGTTTTGTTCAGTTATGTATTACTTGATGGATTGAGAACTTTGTTTTGATTTCAATTTTATTTGGCAAGTGTTATATGAACTTTTAAGCATATGGAAAACCCTTTTAAGGTTCATGCTAAGTTGAAAGGTTATTTTGTGCATTTAAAAACATAAATGTTTTGTGTTAATTGTTAATTTCGGTTGGTGACCCTTTATAACTATTGTGGAAATCTGGGCTTTGCCCTCAGATAAGAGCCAAGACAATCCTACCGGTTCGTACCCTGTGGATGGGAATGTAGAGGGGAATGCCTGACTGGAGCTATGTTAGGAGGATCTTACGGGGCGCATGGAGATCACTCGGGGCGTTTTGTTTGTTTTGGAGAATGATCAGATTAGGTTGACATAGAGGGAACATACATCTTTCGTTTGAATTGTAATTATTTTAAAATGGAAGACTGTACCTATACTAATATTGTCAGCTTGACATGTTATTTTCGATGGGTTACATGTACCAACTTTTGATGTGTAAATATTTTGGATTCATATTTTTAGAAACTTTTCCGCTGCTTGTAAATTATAATGACTTAATTACTTATCCAAAGGTATTACCTTATTTATTTCTTTGTTTTATGAATTTGTTTCAAAAAAAAAAAAATACACCCTCGCTTTGATAATCGGGGGGTTACAGTAATCCTGACAGCTTGGAGAAATCTTCAAAAGTCATTGAGATCTTCTTACCCTTCACTTCAGCCTCGAATCCAGTTTTGGTGAGTTTGAAGGTTGAGTAAAAGGCTCTAATCAGCCTTGGGTAGATTTCCAAAGAACAGGAAAGGAAATCCCTAAACCATGAAATCTCAACTGATTTTGGAAAGTAAACCCATTTGAATCAAAATAGGTAAAATCCAGAGTTCTAGCCTCTTGGATTTTCCTTTTTAAGAAAGAAGAAGGGAGAGCAATTTATTCAACTGGTTTGCCTTTGGGAGGCTGAACCTTCTTTGGTTGGGGGTAAGAAATAGTCTTCTTCTTTTTCTGGGTTGCTCCTTTCATGGCATCCCCCATGAGTTTCTCAGATGGAGGAGCTTTCCTCTTTTTTGTTGTTTCTTGAGTGAGTGCAACAGCCTTCCCATTGTCTTTAGCTAATACCGTATGAGTAGGTATTGAGACTCTTTTAGCAGGAGGTGAAGGAGGTTGAGGGGATTGTGTTCTTCCACTAGATGTTGAAGAAGAATCTAGGGAAACTGATTTAGACGAAGATGATTGAGGTGCAGTTTTCTTCACTCGTGCCATTGTAGATTTTGGAAATATAAGATATCTGAGAGGATTGAGAAGGATTAAGATGCAGAAAAATTCGAAGTTGGGTGAGCAAATATGAACTGATGGTTAAAGTGGGTTGAGAAATCGATTTAAAGATTTATATAGAACTGTTCAGAATCGATTTCCCAATCGATTTTATTTCACTTATGGGTTTACACAATCGATTGTCCAATCGATTATGTTACCGTTGTTTGAGTGAAATGAAATGTATCCGTTACAACCACTTCCAACGGCTATAATTTTTCTCCAATATAGTCTTCTTGTAAATCGATTTCCAAATCGATTTCGTAATTGATCCTTCAGTTTATAAATCGACGTCCAAATCGATTTCCTCATAGGTTCATAAATCTTCTAATCTCAGCATCGATTTCCAAATCGATTCATATGAGTGCAGGTTCTAAAAATCTGATTCAATCGATTTCCCAATCGATGCTCGGGTTAGAGGTTGGAAAACTTCTCAAATTTGTGGATGTCAGAACCAAACAATCGATTATCAAATTGATTCTTTAAAAGATTTTCCAAATCTTCCATCGATTGTGTAGATGAATACTCCAGCATTTTGACATCTGAGATTGGCTAAATCGATTATGAAATCGATTATAGTGTTTGTGACTTAGACAAATAAGACACTATGTATCACAAATCGATTATGCAATCGATTATCGTGTTTTCAATTTGACAATTAAAACACTGTGCATCATAAATCGATTATACAATCGATTTTGTAATGCTGTTTTCCTATCTGGTCACAGGATAATCGATGTTTCAATCGATTTTGTCACAAGGATCAGATTTCATTGAGATCTATAATACCAAGTTTCATTCTAATAAAGAAGAAACTGTCCTTGGGTAAGGCTTTGGTGAAAATATCAGCCAACTGATCAGCTGTATTAACATATTCAAGCTTGATCTTACCCTGTTGATATTGATCCCTAATAAAGTGATGCCTAATCTCTATATGTTTGGTTGTATAATGCATGACAGGGTTCATAGTGATATTTATAGCACTAGTATTATCACACATCATGGGCACAGTACCTAGATCAACACCAAAGTCAGAAAGGTGTTATTCCATCCATAAAATTTGTGCACAACAGCTACCAACAGCTACATATTCAGCATCAGTTGTTCAAAGTACAACATTATTTTGTTTCTTGCTATGCCAAGATACAATTGAGTTCCCTAATAGTTGGCAAGTACCAGATGTACTTTTTCTGTCCAATTTGCAGCCAACAAAATCAGAATCAGAATAACCAACTAGAGTGCAAGTAGATCCCTTAGGATACCACAAACCTAGATTTTTGGTTCCTATAAGATATCTAAAAATCATTTTGACTGCACTTAGATGGGATTCTTTTGGAATGGCTTGGTATCTAGCACACATGCAAACACTAAACATAATGTCTGGTCTACTAGCTGTAAGGTACAGTAAAGATCCTATCATGCCTCTAAACATTGTCACATCAACAGATTTTCCCTTCTCATCTCTATCTAAATGACAAGCTTGACTCATGGGTGTATCAATGGATTTAAACTTATCAAAACCAAACTTCTTTAAAAGATCATTACAGTATTTGGTTTGACTTAGGAAAATTCCATTTTTTCTTTGTTTGGTTTGAAATCCCAAGAAGTAAGTTAATTCTCCCATCATGGACATTTCAAATTTTCCTTTCATTGTATTTTCAAATTCTTTACAAAGCTTATTGTTTGTTGATCCAAAGATTATGTTATCAACATAAATTTGGACCAATAGAATGTCTTTTCCTTTTGTTTTTATAAAAAGTGTCTTGTCTACATTTCCTCTTAAAAAGTTTTCTTGTATGAGGAAATTGCTTAGCTTTTCATACCAAGCTCTGGGAGCTTGTTTCAAGCCATAGAGGGCTTTTTGTTAGTTTGAACACATGGTTTCGGAACATAGGGTCTTCAAAATCAGGTGTTTGACTAACAAAGACTTTATCTTGGATGTCTCCATTTAGAAAGACACTTTTTACATCCATTTGATATAGTTTAAAGTCCATTATACATGCATAAACAAGCAGGATTCTAATGGCTTCTAGTCTAGCTACAGGGGCATAGGTTTCATCATAGTCAATGCCCTCCTCTTGGTTGTAACCCTTGGCCACTAGCCTAGCCTTATTCCTAGTAGTTACCCCATTCTCATCCATTTTGTTTCTAAAGACCCACCTAGTTCCTATGACATGTTTATCTTCTGGTTTTGGAACTAGAATCCACACTTTGTTTCTCTCAAACTGATTGAGCTCTTCTTGCATGGCAATTATCCAGTCATGGTCCATAAGAGCTTCCTTTATGTTTTTGGGTTCTACTTGAGATACAAAGGCTGTAAAGTTACAAAAATGTCTGAGGGATTTTCTAGTTGAAACTCCATTTGAAATCTCTCCTATGATGTTGTCAATGGGATGGTTTTTGTTAAACTTCCATTCCTTAGGTAAATCATCTTCCCTAATAGGTTCTACACAATCAAGGTTGTTTGGAGGTACTGGTTCATTAGGTTCTATTGGTTCAGATTCTACAATATCATCCAAAGAATCACCAACTATAGGAGGAGTGTTGTTCAAGTTTCCAGCAAACATTTCATCAAATTTTACATGAACAGATTCCTCTATAGTTTTGTTTCTTTTATTGTAGATTCTATAGGCCTTACTAGATTGGGAATAACCTAGAAAAATACCCTCATCTGCCTTAGGATCAAACTTTCCTAGATGTTCTTTGCCATTGTTTAATACAAAGCACTTGCATCCAAAGACCCTAAAGTAAGAGATGTTTGGTTTTTACCCCTTGTATAACTCATAGGGAGTTTTTTCTAAGTATTGGCCTTATAAGAACTCTATTCACTACATGTATGGCAGTGTTTATAGCATCAGCCCAGAAATACTTAGGAAGATTTGAGTCTTTAATCATAGTTCTAGCTAGTTCCTCTAAAGACCTATTCTTCCTTTCTACCACTCCATTTTGCTGTGGAGTTCTAGGGGCTGAGTATATATGGTGAATTCCATTTTGTTCACAGTAGGTATTAAAGGAATCATTTTGGAATTCTCCACCATGATCACTTTTGATGGAGATTATTTTCTGGTTCTTTTCATTTTGAACTAAATTTGCATATCTTTTGAAAATAGAGAAGGCCTCACTCTTGTGAGTCAGAGAAAATGTCCAAGTATACCTAGAGTAATCATCTACTAACACATAACCTTACAAGTTTCCTCCAAAGCTTCTAACTTGAGATGGACCTAACAGGTCCATATGTATCAATTGTAAAACCCTATTGGTTTGAACTAAATCTATTGGGGGAAAGGATGACTTAACTAGCTTACTCTTCTCACATGAATCACACAACTTATCCTTAGTGAACTTTCTATTTGGGAGTCCTAGAACTAACTGTTTACTAACTAGTTTGTTCAGGTGGTCCATATGTATATGAGCCACTCTCTTATACCATAACCAGTTTTCATCAGAATTGGATAATAAGCAGCAAATAGTACTAGCAGGCAAAGCATTAAAATCAAGCATGTAAATGTTATTGATTCTGTCACCTACTAACCTTATGTCTTTATTCTCCTTATGCTCAATTATACAAGACTGAGATGTAAAGCATAGCTGGAACCCCTTATCACAGAGTTGACTTATACTTACCAAATTGTGCTTTAAATCCTTTACATAAAGAACGTCTTTAATCACCGTAGTCGATTCATTCCCTATGTCTCCAATACCGAGTATCTTACCTTTGTTATTGTCATCGTATTTAACAAATCCACCATCTTTTAAGTTTAGAGACAAGAACTTTGACTTGTCTCCAGTCATATGCTTGGAACATCAACTGTCTAGGTACCATGAATAAGTCCTGGATGTCAAGCATATCTGCAAAATGTAATTTAAATTTTGGTTTTAGGTGCCCAATTCAGATTGGGTCTTGGAGGGTTAGTTTTAAACATGGGTGTCTTTACTTTCCAAATCTGTTTCCCGTCCTCTGTTGGCCAGTTTTTTCAGTTTACAATTAAAAACCATATGACCCTTTTTATAGCAAAAGTGACATGAAACAACAGAGGATGAATTCTGATTTGGTTTAGTGAAGATATCATGCATATGCTTAGATCTAACAAACTTCTGATTCTTTTTAACATTCATGTTTTGTCTATAGCCAAGTCCCGGTTTTTCATTTAGATTTCTTTAGTTTCCAAGAAGCATATCTAAATTGTTTTTACCACTATTGAACTTTTCTAAATCACATTTCAGTGCATAAGTTCCCTTTTCCAGATTTTCATTTGTGTCTTTAAGAGACTCATGTTTCAGCTTAATCTCTTCATTAAGCATGCACTTTTCTTCTAACAGTTTCTTAGTGCTAATTAACTGTTTGATTACATTAACAAATTCATCATGTAGTTCATTAAATGCGTCATGTAATTCATCATAAGAAGGATTGGATTTAGAACTTACCTCAGTATCAGAATCTGAATCTATGTTGGCCATTAGACAAAGATTAGCTTCTTCTTCTTCTGAAGATGCATATGACTCTTCATCATTATCGTTCCAGGCTATGTAGGCTTTTCTGGTCTTAGGAGGTGGTTGATTGCCTTTAGCCTTTGAAGTCTTATTTCTGTTTTGCAATTGGAAGCACTCAGATTTTATATGTCCTGTCTTCCCACACTCAAAGCAAGTTATCTTGATGTCATGTGTCTTTGAGTTTGAGCGTTTTCTTGATTTGCTATCTTTCTTTTTCAGAAACTTTTTGAATTTTCTGACAAGTAATCCAAGTTTTGAATCTTCATCGGTCTCACTATTTGAATCGTCAGTGCAGATCTCTTGTTCGGACTTTGTTTGATGTGCTTGGACTTTAAGAGACAACCCTTTTCTTTTTCTGTTAGTCTGTTCAGCTTCACTCAGTCTATGCAGTTCCATCTCATGCTCTCTTAATTTTCCAAATAGTGTGGCAATTGACATGCTACCAAGGTCTTTTGATTCTGCTATGGCAGTGATTTTTGGCTGCCACTCTCTGGTCAAGCACCTCATAAGCTTGCTGATTTGCTGCTCACTGTCAATCACCTTACCAAGAGCATTTAGATTATTGACTATGTGAGTAAATCTTGTCTGCATATCATTAACAGATTCCTCTTTCGTCATGTTGAACAGCTCATACTCATGCATTAGCGTGTTGATTCGGGCCCTTTTTACATCTGTTGTTCCTTCATGCGTTTGTTGTAATGTGTCCCACATCTCCTTGCCAGTTTTGCAGTTAGACACCCTGAAAAATTAGTCAGCGCTTAAAGCAGAGGTAATAATATTTTTAGCCTTAGCATTGTATCCAACCTTTTTCTTGTCATCCTCAGACCAATCTGATCTGGGTTTTGGGACTGACGAATCGCCTGTGCCAACTATGGTTCAAGACTACATGCTTCAAGAAAAATTAACATTCTCTCTTTCCAATACATGTAGGCAGCCCCATTAAATGCAGGGGGCCTTGCCAAGGATGCACCTTCTCCCAGAAATTCTACATAGGTCATTTTCTTTTATGATAGTTAGTCTAAAAAAGATCAGGCTCTTGATGCCAATTGTAGGAAATTATGGCCTCTATTTGTTAAAAAATATATGAGAAAAGTATTTACTAATCTTACAAGATTACTAATCAGATTAACAATAATCGGTTGCGGAATTTATTCCGGAACAAAGATTCACAGTTGCATGAATTACCAATATAAGAGTACAGATACAATGCTTATTCAGAATATTAATCAATACAGAAATTCACCGATTTAAACATTCAAGAATAAGCATTCAAGCAATATGAAAATAAAGAGAAAGGATAAGAAAAATGTGCACCAAGATTTATACTGGTTCGGCTATCAGTTTGAAAGCCTACATCCAGTCCTGAAATCTAAACCAGATTTCAGCCTTTCCAATAGAATTGACTTGAGTACGTTTTACAGATTGTCCAGCTCACACATGGCCTATCTATCCAACTCACTCGCTTCTATTACTATGCCACCTTATCCCTGGAGTTACTCCCCAAACTCTCACGAGATCAAGATGAGACTTCTTCTTGATGAACACACGCACCAACAAAGATAGTCACCAGTTTACACCACTGGATTTCCAGAACTTTCTTTATAGATTGTTTTTACAGAAAAGAATAAAAGCGGACAAATGATGATGACTCAATCACAATATGAATTTCAGACAAAGAGGATTTGCCAAATGAGTATTTTGTGTGATGAAATAATTGTTTCAAATGTAGTGTATTGGTTGTTAGAAAATGTGTAACAGTTATTAGAAAATGTGATTGAATCAGCTTATATATATATTCAGAAAAACATCAGGTCAATCGATTGCTCAATCGATTTTATAGAAGTTTAAAATCAGCTTAATCGATTGCCCAATTGATTATCGTTCTTCTTGTTTTTCTTGAATCATGAAAATATAAGCATGAATAGATTTGCCAATCGATTCTTTTAATGCATAACTCAAAGGAATATATCAGAATCGATTGAGTAATCGATTAAAGGTGTTTTGTTCAAACAAAGAGATCAAAACAATCGATTGCTCAGTCGACGTATATTCATAGTCCTAATCGATTTGGCAATGAGTTGAATTCTTCCTGTAACTCAAACATTTACCTTCAATCGATTCGTCAACCGATTGTGCTGGTCACAGTGACTCAAACATTTATTTCAATCGATTTGCCAATCGATTGTGCTGGTCACAGTGACTCGGACATTTACTTCAATCGATTTTCCAATCGATTGTGCTTGTTACAGAACCTCAGCTATTTGGTCAAAATCAATGTGCCAATCGATTATTCAATGTTTTTCTGATAAATGATTAACTTCAATCGATTGTCACAAAACTTGTTGTTTAAGAAAATCTAATTCAATTGATGTCCCAATCGATTTGATTGATCACAGAACTTATTCCTGATGAAAAACGTTTTCACAATCGATTTGCCAATCGATTGATTCAGTAAGTGGTTCATTCTGTGAATCACAAAATCGATTACTCAATTGATGTCCCAATCGATTGTCCAATTCATTGGATTAATCCCAGAACTCAGATCTCACTAAAAGACTTTAAGTAATCGATTTCCCAATCGATTTACTTAGTAAAAACTTTTGTTTTGAGTCAGACAATTGATTGGTTTACTTTCTTTAGCAAATACTTAAGTATGAAATCATAGTGATTTGTCTACTAAAATAACTACTATGACACATAATCACACTATACATATTTGCATCTTTCTCAAGCACATCCTCCAATTTTGGTAGATTCCTTGAGTTCCAAGCTTTTGTTCCAAGTGTTTAGTATTTGCTTGTTTGCCTGAAATGTTTCTCAATTCAAATCATTAGATCAATCAAATACTTCATATGTATTGTATGTTTGGGAATTAAATCAAAAACATGATCAGGGAAGCTCATGACTTACAAACTCCCCCTTTTGATTTAATGACAAACACACAGTTTTAACCTTGAGATTATTTTAGAATCTCCCCCTGAATTTTAGAGTTTATGATACATTTCAACAACATAATCACAAGCTATTCGCATTCATTAATCAGAGTATTATAGCTTATACAAAATTTGGTATCAGAATATAAACAGGGTACATTATTATGTATCAGAGTGCATTATGTATCAGATATGGACAATATCACATAATCAGAGCAATAATCAGAGCATTAATCAGAGCATCACATAATATACCAATCACCAATGTAATATCAATGTAATATCACAAGTTAAATTTGATACCAATCTCCCCCTTTTATCATTGAATACAAAAAGAAATACAAGAGAGAGTGATTAAAAAAAGAATCATAAGAAATATACACAATATATTACAAAGCAACAAAGAAAAACGAAATCCTAATCAACTAAACTAGGACTGCTCCTCATTATCATCAACGGGAGAGGTTGAGATTGCTATATTATCCTCAACAAGTGTCTCCTCACCATGAGGTTCAACACTTTCTAGATTGGTAGGATTTGGTTCTTCAACTGCTTGCCTGCCAATTTCAACAATGTCTTCAAAAGACATTTTGAGACCCAAGTGCTCTTGGATGGCAGCAACGTCTTGAACCACTCAATTTAAGGTACCTTGGAGTTCCTTAAGAGAGGCTTCCACCCTTGCATTGTTGGCAGCCTGAGATTCCATCAGCTCCAGCAGCTTAGCCAAAAGCTCATATCAGATTTCTGCACGAATTGGGCCTGTTGCTTATCGGATTGCATTGCCTCCGATACTGTCCAACATTCATGACGTGTGTAAGACCCATAATTTTAAAGTACCTTTTATGTATTTTTGGTATATTTTGGAGTTTTATAATCAAAAAGATATTTCGATGCCAATTAGAATTTCTCGTCGATAAATAAATTGAATTTAACTGCGGTAAATACTTCATGGTTAATTTAAGGCGTTTCGGGTGAAACGGTAATTTAATAAATATCTAGATTTTGAGATATTTGTTAAGTTATATTTATTATATATATATATGTTGCTTGGAGGAGAAAGAAAGGAAAACTAGAAGGAAGGAAAAGGAAAAGAAAATAGTATATAAAGGAAGGAAGAAAAATGAAGAAAGGAAAACAAAGGAAAGAAATAGAAAGGAAGGAAATCTCAAAATTCATCTTCTTCCTCTGCACTCACGTGAGCTTTAACCAAAAATCCATCCCTTCTCCATTTCTCGTTTTCGTTGCTTCCTTTCTTCAAAGCAGTGACCCAAGGTTGGGTGTGAGTTAGATCAAGGTTTTGCAACTCCACTCTTCCTCTTTGAATTCGAAAACGAAGAAAAACGGTTTTGAGATCCAAACACAAACCCCTCCGTTTCTCCTTAATCCAAACCTCATTCCTCGAAGAGATAGAAGGGAAAGTTGCTCACCTCCGTGCTACGGTGCTAGTGCACTAATTGGAAGCGGCGTTGCAGCGGAGATTTACCGGAATTTCTCGCGGAACCGGAAACTCTCGATAAAGCTAACTTTGAGGTAAGGGCTCCTTCCAAACTTCTAGCTTGCATTAGGGACTTATATGTAGTTGTGTGGGAAGGAAATTGTTAGGGTTAAATGTATCGATTTGGGGAAAAACCAAACTAGTGCGTTATGGGTAAAAACCTTAGAGTTAGGTTTTGTTTATAGTGATGAATGTTTCGTGGTAAATGAAATTGGATGTATCTGGGTGTTATGTTGCGTGATTTGTGTTCGTTGTATTTGGTGTGTTCGTACTGATGTTTGTTAATTGGTGTGGTTGTTGTGAATTATGGGTTTGAATGTGAAAGTATGTTTGAATTTGTTTCTGTGGAATTTGAAAACCATTAGAGTTAAACGAGTATTAAAAATGGGGAATCTTTTAATACCTCGGTTTGCTTAATGTGTATTTGAGGAAAATGCTTAAGTTAACTAGGCGTTGAGAATGGGGAATCTCTTAATGTCTCGGTTACTTAACTATCGTTTTTGAAAATCGTTTCGGTAAATGAGTATTAAGAATGGGGAATCTCTTAATGACTCGTTTACTGAATGTTTTGCGAGAAAACCGTTTAAGTCAAAAGTATATTAAGAATGGGGAATCTCTTAATATGACTGTTTGCTTAACTTTTTGGTTTGAAAATCATTAAGTTAAATCGGTATTAAGAACGGGGAATCTCTTAATGACTTATTTAATTAATGTTGTTTGAAGTCGTTTAAGTTAAATGGGTATTAAAAATGGGGAATCTTTAATATCTGCATTTGCTTAACGATTGTTGTGAATGGAGTCTGTGTATGCTCATGCATTTCATTTGGTAAATTGTGTCGACCCGTGATAGGTGACACCTTGGTAAACTGTACGGACCCGTGATAGGTTGTACGTTTGCGATTTACATTTTAGTAAATCGTGTTGACCCGTGATAGGTGACACCATGGTAACTGTACTGACCCGTGATAGGTGGTACATTTACGATTTACATTTTTTGGTGGATTGTGCTGACCGTGATAGGTGGACTTGGTAAACTGTACGGACCCGTGATAGGTTGTACGTTTGCGATTTATATTTTAGTAAATCGTGTTGACCCGTGATAGGTGACACCATGGTAACTTACTGACCCGTGATAGGTGGTACATTTACGATTTACATTTTTGGTGGATTGTGCTGACCCGTGATAGGTGGCACTTGGTAAACTGTACGGACCCCGTGATAGGTTGTACGTTTGCGATTTATATTTTAGTAAATCGTGTTTGACCCGTGATAGGTGACACCATGGTAACTGTTATGACCCGTGATAGGTGGTACATTTACGATTCCCGCTTTTTCTTTAGTAAATCGTGTTGACCCGTGATAGGTGACACCTCGGTAACTGTACTGACCCGTGATAGGTGGTACGTTTATGATTTACGCATTTTAGTAAATCGTGCTGACCCGTGATAGGTGGCACCTCGGTAATTGGTACTTTGGCCTGCGATAGGCGGTACAATTATGATTTACGGCCCTTCGAGGAGGGTTTTGGTTTGGAATTCCGAGTCCATGCATTTTGGCAGATACGCATTGCATTAGGGTGCCTGGCACGCGAGTCATGTTTGATTGAGTTCTATGATTGAGTGATTTGAATTTGATTTATCGTGTTAATTGCGTTGAAAATGCTAAGTGTTATGTGTTGAATTTTGTGTGTAAGTATGATGGCTATCGAGATCCCAATTGCCGTGGTAATCGCGTAGAAATTGCTAAGTGTTAAGTGGTGAACTTGATTAGGAATGACTTAGGTTAATTCATGATTTTTGGAAAACTGATCAGGGAAATCGATTTCCCAATCGATTGGATGGGTAAACAGGGACTTGGCCAATTCACAAAATCGATTAGCCAATCGATTTCGAAATCAATTTTCAAAGGAATCAGTTAAGAAATCGATTGCCCAATCGATTAGGCCTTAAGTCAGGGGCTCAGGAACCAATCAATTGATTTACCAATCGATTGAATTCAGCCCAGGATTCTGTTTTCATTAAAAATCTTCACCCCAATCGATTGCCCAATCGATTGGCTCAGTGAAAATCCTCATTTTTAGTTGTATGATTAATTGCTCATGAATTTATCCATGTTTCGTTTTATCATGTGTTAATTAGGAGATCGAGAACTGCATTTTACCTTCATTTTCATTGGCAATGTAATGTATGAACTTTTCGCACATTGAAAATCCTGTTAAGATGCATGCTTAGTTAAAAAGTTGTTTTGAGCATTCAAAAACTTAACTGCTATGTGTAACTGTTATTTCTGGTTGGTGACCCTTTACACTATTGTGGAAATCTGGGCTTTGCCCTCAGATGAGAGTCAGGACGGCCCTACTGGTTCGTACCCTACGGACAGGGATGGAGATGGGAACGCTTGACTGCCGTTGTGTTAGGAGGATCTCACGGGGCGCGTGGAGATTATCAGGGTGTATAGCTTTTTTGGTAGGATGATCAGATTAGGATGATGTATAGGGACTAGGGGTCCTTCTTTTGGGTTGGAGTATTTTAGTTTTTGGAAAACTGTACTTATACAAATATTATCAGTTTGATATCATCTTTGAATGGGTTCCATGTACCATTTGATGTTTATGTAAAAATGTTTTGGATTTATAATTGGAGAAACTTTTCCGCTGCGTAAATTATAATGACTCAATTATTTATCCAAAAGCATTTCCTGATTTATTTCTTATGTTCGTTTTTAATTACTTTAATAAAAAAAAAAAAAAAAAAAAAAAATATACCTCGCTTTGAAAAACGGGGTGTTACATGTGGTATCAGAGCGTAGGTTTAGTTTTCTTTGGGAGCTGTGGAACTTGGTTGTAGATTGTAGGTCGACCTATAAGTTAGGAGTGGTTATCTGATCATGTGTCGGTTTAGGTGACTTTGAGTTGTCAAGTCCAATTTAATTGTGTGTTGTTAGTCGGACGTTAGTTTTAGAATTATTTGAAGTAGTGTTAAAACTCTACTTGATGATGGTTCTTTATAGGAAACCATGCCGCCCAGAAGGAATGACGCTCCGAGAGCCATCACGCTAGGGAATGACCAAATGGCGGAGGCTATGAACAACATGGGCTGCTTCTGTCGCTGCAACAGACCGCTGCCAAGACTCAACGGGATCTTGAAAAGCAGGGGAAGAGAGATCCGTGCTGCAGAATCAAGAGGGTTGGAAGACTTCCGTCGTTACAATCCTCCTAAGTTCAGGGGATGAGGGTTCAGAGAAGGCGGATCAATGGATCCAAGAAAGTGGAGAAATCTTTGATATGAATTAACTGCCAGGCTGGAGTGAAGGTCAGCTATGCCACGTATATGTTGCTAGGGGATGCTGAATACTGGTGGAGGAGTGCAAGGTTGTTTGATGGAAGCAGCCCACGAGGAGGTGAACTGGGAATCGTTCAAAAGAAAGTTTTTAGCAAATACTTTCCGATGAGTAACCCGGACTAAGTTGGGTGGACGACTTTCTGAAACTTCACCAGGGGAGCCTGATGTGGGCGAGTATGCTGCTAAAGTTTGAATCACTATCGAGGCATTTCAGTTCTTCCGTGAAGAATTGATGAACGTTCATTGTGTCATCGTTTCCAAGACGGATTGAAGTATGAGATTCAGATTCCGTCTTACCTTTGGGAATTCAACGTTTCCAACGCTTGGTAGAGGAAATGTAGAGAAGTGAAGATATCGAAGACAAGAAGGGCTAGCCGAGTTGGGAATTTTAATTCGGGAGGCCCTAGTCGGGCGACTTATCAGATATGGGGAAAACAAGTTGGCTAACCTTATAATCTGCCCCAGAATAACAACGGTGGACCGAGTCTGCGCCAGGGAACCAGAATTCGGGAAGCAAATGGGCAAGTGCTTCGATGTTTCCGATGTGGGAAAGAAGGACACTATGCTAGTGCTTGTACCACTTAAACATCGCCCAATCTGTCACAATTGTCAAAAGTCGGGGCACATGGCAAGGGAGTGCACGGCTCCAAAGGTGGAACCAGTGGGTGAATGTACTAGGGCTACCCGTCCTACTGCTAGAGGACGCATTTATTGTGTGAATGCTGAAGAGGGACAATCCATCTGGTTAATCTGATTCAGACGTGATTGTGAGATGCAGGTAACACTCTACTGCACTCTTTGATTCGGGGGCAACCCCATTCCATTCATTGCTATGGACTGTGTGAATCGCTTGAAGTTATCTGTGTCTGCTTTACCTTTTGATTTGGTTGTTTCCACGCCTGCTAAGACCTTAACCGTAAATTTCAGCATGTTTACATTGTCGAATGACTATTCAGAATAGGGATTTCTTGTTTATCTAATTTGTTTGCCGCTACAATCACTCGAGGTCATCCTCGGTATGGATTGGATGTCTTATCATTATGTGATTTTGGATTGTGCTTTCGTAAATTGGTTCTTTTCCCCGAAACCAGAGTAAGTATTTAGCTGCTAACAAACTCCGAGTGTCGCTAATGTGAAGGGACTCATGAGTTTTTTGTCTCTAGCCAAAATGTTAAGTTAGAGTCCAAAGATAAATTGTGGAAATAGAAGATGTGATACTTGTCAACGAGTATCGGGATGTATTTCCAACGGAAAATTCAGGATGCCACCGGTTAAGAGAAGGGAATTCTTCATTGATTTGCACCAGGAAGGACCCATTTTCAATGGCACCTTATCGAATGTCGCCATTGGAATTAAAATGAGCTCAAACGCCAAATGAATGACTTGTTGGAGAAGAAAATTATTCAGACCGACGTGTTCACCATGGGGTTGCTCCCAGTCTATTGCTAGTTAAGAAGAAGGACGGAAGCTCGCGGCCTATGTGTGAGGATTATAGACAGCTTAACAACGGCAACTATTAAGAATCGTTATCCTTTGCCACGAA